>JAJTWR010000159.1:570000-575000 GCA_021613335.1 Whitmania pigra
GAAATGATGAAAGAAATATCTGTTGATGCTCGACATCGCCAATGATAACGATTCTCAACAAGAGTAACGATGTCATGATTACTTATGGAGTTAATACAAAGGAGCAAAATGAGATTGGATGGATGGATGGATGGATGGATGGATGGATGGATGGATGGATGGATGGATGGATGGATGGATGGATGGATGGATGGATGGATGGATGGATGGATGGATGGATGGATGGATGGATGGATGGATGGATGGATGGATGGATGGATGGATGGATGGATGGATGGATGGATGGATGGATGGATGGATGGATGGATGGATGGATGGATGGATGGATGGATGGATGGATGGATGGATGGATGGATGGAAAAAAGAAAGAATGAATAAAGGGGTGGGAATAGTTGACCCATTTAAGTGGGAATAATGTGAAGTGCATTAGTTGTTATGTTTGACACTGGCGCGTGATGTACACGAGTTAAATGTTTGTACTAAGCTTTTTCTTCACTTAATCTGCATGTAATTAATTATTAATGAATATTCACGAAGAACATAATATTTTCATCTCCTAATTTGCATATAACAAATATTAACGAGAAAAATAACTTTTATCCATCTTTCAGCCGAGCGATCTCACAGTCTCTGGCAACTCCTGTGCCAACTCCTAGTAATCATTTCATCGTTGCTAGAGACGTCAGCGTCGAGGAACTACTACTATCATCACCGACATCACTCGTCACCTGTCCAACAAGTTGACCTCGACCTGAGGAGGGGCATCGTAAAAGGTTACAGCCCCTACATCCGCTTTCTCTTCTCTCCATCACACCCGCACGACTCGGCATGTTCGGCACAGGCGGTCGTACAAATTGATTTGTCAGGTCCTTTCAACAGGTTTGCATCTTATCCGCACTTCAATCTGCATTCCGATGACGTGGGAAATAGTTCTTTGTGGGCCTATTTGTATTTTAACGAATAAATCTTCAGTGATAAATCAGTCTTTAACCGGTTGTTAAGAGCTTACCTCTGCTTCCACCGCTGCGATGAGAGGGCATTTGGAAGTTTTTATTGTTTGCAGACGTAAACGAGGACGCTGAGGAAGTCGAGTTGATCGTCGTGAGGTCGATCTGTGCCCGCCTGGTACAGTCTCACGTCTTGACTATCCGATGTTCATGATCAAGATGATGATTGATTACGATGATGATGATGATGATGATCGAGATGATGAATGATTGCGATGATGATGATGATGATGATCAAGATGATGAATGATTGCGATGATGATGATGATGATGATGTTTTTAATAAATGAAGATTTGTTTTTATGAAGACCTCCATTAGACGTTTTGGGTGAAAAAAGTTGAAATAAGTTTTTAATAAGCTTGGACTGAAATGGCCTTCGCTGATTATGAAATACTAAAACTATTAATATTAATTATAATAATTTTACAAAAATAATTTATGATTTAATAACATTAATAATAATAATAATAACAATTATAATAATCATCATCATCATCATCAATGTACAGAGACTACCCACATCTTTTGTTTAACCACTTGTTGGTCTCCTTCATCCAGCAATTTAATCTCGAATTGAGGTCAAAGGTGATTGTTTGAATTGTGACCTTTTGATCTTTTCAATGGTTTCTTCGATTTAACCTTTCTTATCTTTGTTCAGTGATTTTTATTTGTTAGTATTCGTAACTTATGCAGTCACGTGTCAGTCCGCTAATATGACCTTATGACGTCATCCTGACGGTAAGTAAACAGGCTCCTCATTATCATAATTTCAGTGTTTTTAATTCAACTTGGTTAATTCAGCATGCACGTTCAATTGAATCCATAATTAACTTTCATCCATTTCCCCAGGATGTTGTATGTTTCAACTTTGAAGTCTTTACGATTAGGAATAATGATAATAATGTCATAATAATAATAATAATAATAATAATAATAATAATAATAATATAATAATAATAATAATAATAATAATTAATAATAATAATAATAATAATAATAATAATAAATAATAATAATAATAATAATAATAATAATAATAATAATAATAATAATAATAATAATAATAATAATAATTAATAATAATAATAATAATAATAATAATAATGTTAATAATAATATTATTATTAATATTATTAATTAATTAACCTTATAATAATATAATAATAATAATATGGATCTCTCCATACTTTGTCACTCCTTTACATTCTTTGTCACTCCTTACGTTCATTCATTCTCTTCATTGTCAACCTCAATTTGAAATAATGTTCACTCCTTAATTATTGATTTGCCTCATTCAATAATAAAATCTCGTTTTTCCACATTTGTAAACCTTCTAACCTTCATCATTGCTATTGTAATTTGTAAGATATATCACAAAACGCAAATTATTTATTAAATATGAAATAATTATTAATTAACCCATTAGCGTAAATTAATGTATTAAATTATTAGTGTAGCAATTATTATTATATAATGTCTTTAAACATATATCCATTATATTGTTATTAATATCATCATTATTACTATTAATATTCATTATTAATATTACTATTCATTATTATTCTTTGATCTGCTGAAGGATTGAATGCTCGGAATTTAACGAGATTTCCTTTAAGAAGGAACAAGATGGCGCCTCACGTGTTCTCAATTGGATGAATTGAAATGTGCTGCTCCACATTGCTTGTTTATTGCCAACATTCCACTTCCAGGCATTCTGTCTTCACTCCATTTTAAAATAAGATTAATAACTTTATTTAAACATAAGACTAACAACTTTGGATGGCTAGCACTTACGAATTATGTTAGATTAGGTCGACTAAAAATATTTCATTTATCCGTCCATCCACCCAAGCATTCATCCATCCTTCCATGCATTCATCCATTCATATTTTACGCGCCTTTGACGTCACTCACCTGGCGTTACATAAATGAAGCCGCACTATTCCAGGGCCCGATTCTCACTTGAATACGACAACTCGAAACTGTGGACCTTCCACGTGTCAGACTCCATGGACGCCGATGGTTACGGAGGAGATTCGAAGACGAACGAAGTTGCAGAAGCAGAAGTTCACATCTTCAATCGACAGTTGAGAGTTTATTCCAACAACCTGCCAGGATATCTCGACGCGGTCATCGACGGCGGTCTCTTGCTCAAGGTGATCTTATTTTTTGCGATTACGATGGTTATGATTATGATTATGATCATCATCATCATCATCATCATCATCATCATCATCATCATCATCATCATCATCATCATCATCATCATCATCATCATCATCCATCATCATCATCATCCATCATCATCATCATCATCATCACATCATCATCATCATCATCATCATCATCATCATCATCATCACATCATCATCATCATCATCATTCATCATCATCATTATTATTATCATTATTATTATTATATTTTGGTGTGCAAGTTAACTCAGAGGGTAGCGTGCCTGCGTACGACGGTAAAAAGCAACAGTCATTTAGTCAGTTACGTGTCGTGTTCGCTTGCACCGCCACAAAGCGCCCTTCGGATGCACCGCTATACAAATGGTCGCCCCTGACACTTACGCTTATGGCGCTATGCAAATGAATATATTCCTATTCCCATGAATGGCTTGAAAGTATTGAAAGTGCAGGTTGGCCGAATGGGTTTGTGCCTGAATACGGCGGTAATGGCAACAGTCGTAATGTGTCGAGTTCGAAACCCAGCCTGCCACGAGCGCCCTTGGTAAGGAGCGCTATATAAATGGTTACAAAAAGCGCCTCTGACGCTATTCAAATGAATTACAATTACAATTTACAGTAAAGAGTAATATTACTTCGCCGAGTTTTCACACAATTTTTTCGGCGTTTTAAATTTTCTCAAAATTCTGCTGATTTATCTCGTTTCGTTCCATTAAATGACCCGACGACGTTGCTGACGGTGATGGAGATGACGACGACTACGACGATGATTGTAGTAATGATAATGATGGTACTGATGATGATGATGACGATGATGACGATGATGGCAAACGATGATGAAATGACAGCTGAAGAATCTGACGTCGAACGTTTAAATGTCGACTTTTACCGTTAAGCCTATTAGTTCCATTAAGGCGGCGAATGAATGAAAGGTTTTTGGTGCTTTGACCCTGGAAGTGTTTCATGCCAACCACTCTAAGCCACTCTTAACCACTCTTAACCATTCTTAACCATTCTTAACCACTCTTAACCATTCTTAACCATTCTTAACCACTCTTATTATTCTTCGATGGGCAGCCAAATGTTCCAAATGTTCGAAATAACTTCTAAATAATTGAGGACGTCAAGAAAGACTGGCTTGTTTATCTTCAACTACCATTCAGTCGACTTGTACAACTTGTATCATTCATCTGTTCATCCATCCTTCATATGTCATTGAAGTCGTCCATTTTCTCTTTGGAGTGTTATTTCTAAAGATACTTTATTATAATAATTATATTTTTTTGATTTTAATTATAACATAATATAATTGATATAATCTATAATATTAATTTTATTATTATCTTATTATAATAAAATTTATTATGTTATTATTATCCCTATTGGAGAGGAACAGGTGCCACTTGAGAATAACAAAGAATCATCGATTTGCGCTCAAAAAGAAATTTCACAGAACTACTTGGGAATAAATAAATTTGGTTTCAAATAATTTTATCAATTTAATTATTATATAATTTTATTAATTTAATTATTATGTAATTTTATTATAAACAATTAATCATTTCCCACGTAAAATTCAAGTTAGTACTTCCTCAGAGATGTATTGACAAATACAAAAGTACTTTGTACATCGAGGTTATTGAATTTGGAATCCAGCATAATCTGATACATGAATGGATGGGTGGATGGATGGATGGATGGATGGGTGGATGGATGGATAGGCAAATAGATGGATGGATGGATGGATGGATGGATGAAAGCTCACAATTGAAGTTATCAGATAATGAAGAAGAGATTGTTGT
>JAJTWR010000159.1:580000-620000 GCA_021613335.1 Whitmania pigra
TCTTGCGAATGCTAACAAGCGAGGTAATTCTACCAAGTTAAGTTTACCTTTTGTTTTGTAATGTGGGATGGTATACTATTGAATCAATTGCTCGCTATGACCAAATATTTAGTAACAAGTTGTTTCTCAATACTTCGTGTTGGATCTCCGTCACGGATTCTTTCGATAGCTTCTTCACACCGTGTACTTAATGTACAAAATGTACACAAATACTTAATGTACACAAACTGAGGCTTAAATTTTCTTTCTAGAGACAGTCGGGAGATACAAATTTTCAGGATTTGGCTTCGGGCCTTTGTTCGACTGTCTTTGGTCCGTAGTCGATAGTGAGCCGGCAACGGATCCGTTACCATTTCCCCTGACAATCCCGCACCTCTCGATCATCCGCTTATTAAATTATACGTATTAATTTATTAATATTTAATGTTTTGTATTTCTTTGTTTTTTAACTGAATTATTGCAAATTGTATAGATTGGATGAGAAATACATATTTATATATATATTTACATATTTCAACGGCATTATTAAAAAGATGGCATTCCACATCGTGATAGCAACATTTTATTGATCCTTCATGAAAGATTTTAATATAAAAGTTATATTTTTCAAATACCAGACTTTTATTCGTTGACACTTTAATCTTACATTTGGCTGGAGGGTTTATTTAGTGCTCCTGCCTGTTTCAACCTCAAAATGTCAGGGGCGCTTTCTTTGAAAGCCATTTATGTAGCGCCACCTCACAGGGGCGATTCTGGCTGTGCAGGCTGGGTTTCGAACACGACACATTACGACTGTTGCCATTTTACATCTTAATGTTGCCGCACATCGAAATGAACCTTCCAATCCAACGCTAACTAACATTAAATCTGTTATTAAGTAAATAAGTAAATGACTTCAATTATGGACTAAATTAACTGACCTAAATAACATCATAATCAAGACTGTTATCTATAATATAAAGTAATATAATATAATA
This sequence comes from Whitmania pigra, assembly GCA_021613335.1. Classification (NCBI taxonomy): domain Eukaryota; kingdom Metazoa; phylum Annelida; class Clitellata; order Hirudinida; family Haemopidae; genus Whitmania; species Whitmania pigra. The sequence continues at coordinate 580,978 of JAJTWR010000159.1, forward strand.
TAATAATATAATATAATATAATATAATATAATAATATAATATAATATAATATATAATATAATATAATATAATATAATATAATATATATAATATAATATATAATATAATATAATATAATATATATAATATAATATAAACGACATCACCACAACAACGTATTTATCTTCAGTCATCATCATCGTCGTCGTCATCATCTTGTAGCAATCAATCAAAAAAAGCTGATTGATCACTCCGGTTGGATTGGATAGTATAACAATCACAAATGATGGCGCTGATGACGACGACGACGATGATGATGACGACGACGATGACGATGATGATGATGATGATGATGATGATGAGGATGATGATGATGATGAGATGATGATGATGATGATGATGATGATGATGATAATGATGATGATGATGATGATTATTATGATGATTTGCAGTGGACAAGTGCCGACCACCGCAGTCAGGTGGTCGGCCTCAGTGCCACCCTGACGCTGATTGCTTCAACACGACGAAAGCTTTCAGGTGCAAGTGCAAGGATGGTTTCTACGGCAGTGGTAAAGAATGCGTTGGTGGGTTGAATTAATGTTTTTCTTGTTGTTGTTGTTATTATTATTATTATTATTATTATTATTGTTATTATTATTATTATTATTATTATATTATTATTATTATTATTATATTATTATTATTATTATTATTATTATTATTATATTATTATTATTATTATTATTATTATTATTATTATTATTATTATTATTATTATTATTATTGTTGTTGTTATTATTATTATTATTATTTATTATTATTATTATTATTATTATTATTATTATCATTAACATTATCATTATCCTTTTCATTATTATTATTATTATTGTTCGCTCAAAAGGTCTAAATAAGAGGTTGTGATTTGTATGATGATCTATAAAACATACGACAGCTTTGAAACGCATTTTTTACAAACTGAAATTTATTTACAAACCACCCTCAACAGGTAACAAACATATTTAATAATTATTCAGAGCACTGCCAATTTACATAGTTTCTTAAAGGTATTTCTGAGTAGATACTCAATAACAATAACACTTTTTGGAATTCAATGAAATTAATAACTGTATGAATTTCAATTAAATTAATGAATGGGTTTGATTAAATTAATTATTGTTTGCAATTAAATTTATTTAAGAAGTTCCTTGAATGGGGAGAATTTGGATGTATGGATGGATATGTGGATGACCAGATTGGTGGATGGATGGATAAAAGTTACGATGAATAAATAATTATTACGATGGATGGATGTCGTGGATGGATGCGAACCAATTTAATTATGAAAGTCTGGCAAAACAGCATCACAGTGATTAATGGAGAGCCATTAGCAACAGATTTTCAGCCAAATTGATGCTCATCACGGCTTCAAAGAAATGTTGCCAGCATTTTGACGTGGTGCAAATAAGGAGACATTAACATTTTTATGTCGAAGCTAATTACAATTTATGATCCGAAAATAAATCTAATCCCCATTGGCTGGCAGTTGAAAGCACGTGATTGGATGTGATTTGCAGATACAAACGAGTGTGAATTCGAGAACGGGGGATGCGTTCACACGTGCAGAAACCTGAGGGGGAGTCATGAGTGTCTGTGCAGGGAAGGTTTCCAGTTGGATCCTGGTGGCAAGGACTGTTTGGGTGAGTTGGATTCTTCGATGGATGCTTCAAGGAGAGAACGAATTAATGAATTAATCGATGAATTAGTAAGTTAATGAACGAATTAATGAATTAATCGATGAATTAGTGAATTAATGAACGAATTAATTAATATATTACGAATGAATTAGTGAATTAATGGATGAATGAATTTGTGTTTCTTTCACTTGAGGCAATAAATTCAGAGGCGATGAAACGCCTTAACGAGGCCAATGATTTAAGACTGCCTTCCTCGCCAATGGATTTGAATTACCGGTATCATTATCAGCACAACCATCGTCATCATTAATATCGCTAAGGGATCATCACTAATACCGTCTCACACATCATCACATCATTGCTTAATTAAACCACGAAACTAACGACTGAAAACCATCACGATGACGACGACGACGACGATGATGATAAGTTGAGAGTCGTCTGATTGGTCGATTTAATCCAGGTCGATTAGTTGGATTACTGTTGTCCCAATTGAATTATTATTCACATTTTAACATCATCACCATCTTCACCATGTCGTAATCATCATCATAATCGTTGTCGTCAATCATCATCATCATCATCATCATCATCATTCCATTAAAAGTTTGTAATGATGCATGAAGATAGGGACGAATGTGAAACGGACAACGGCGGATGTGCGGACATTTGCATCAACACCGTTGGAAGTTTTCAGTGCCTGTGCAGGGATGGATTCCATTTGGCAGCCGATAGAAGGACTTGCCAAGGTGCTGTCCACGATTTGTTTCATTCATGACTGGTACTTACTGATCTCACTTTCTATTCCGCATCATCATCATCATCAGCAGCAGCAGCATCTTAATCATGATGGTGATGATTATGCTGTGTGATGAAGGCGATAACGATGACGATGAGGATGAGGATGATGACGATGATGATGATGACAGTGATGATGACGATGAGGATGGTGATGATGAGATAGATGATGATTCGAAAAGTGCCCTTGAATGGCTCACAAATACGTGGAAAGATAGAAAAAAGAGATAAAAAGTTAAGATAAATAAAGAAGAGAGGCATTGCAATGGTGATGATAACGATAATAATTTGCTGTGATGATGATGATGATGAGGATGATGTTGTTAGTAAAATTTCCTCATTATGCAAGCCAAACAAGGTGTTCACATGCTTCCCTTTAAGTATAGGAATATGAATCGAGTGAGCGTTGAGCTTCTCAAACATATAACAAGCGCTACACAAATGCTCTTCGTTGATTGGTTGAGATTGAACTTGTAAACAGTGGGCAGGGATTGGTGCTCAGCTGACCATGGATGTCAACACAACTGCGAACGAAGTTTGACCGGAAGTGTGAGGTGCGTCTGCAGAAGTGGATACAAAATGGCGCCAAACAGGAAATGTGTAGGTGGGTTCTCTTTGTGGTGTGAAATTTAACTGCTACACAATTACATTTTAATGGCATTATTATTTTATTAACTATTTAATGTTAGTGATTATTAATTAATATATGTTAATGACAATTAAATATTACTTATTATTATATGTACATGGTAGTAGGATTATTTGGGCTAAGGAAATTTGCATAAAAATGTTTTTATTTATGACTCTTTACGATATGGAATATCTTGGTGATATGGAATTCTTGCTGAAATTAATTAATTTATCATTTATCATTTGAGAATGTTGAACAATTTGATACATATTGGATAACTTGAAATTTGTTAGATAATTTGAAATATTTTGGATAATTTGAAATATTTTGGATAATTTGAAATATGGTGGATAATTTGAAATATGTTGGATAATTTGAAATATTTTGAACAATTTCAAATATGTCGGATAATTTGAGATATGTTGAACAATTTGAAATATATTGGTTAATTTGAACTATGCTGGATAACTTGAAATATGTTGGGTAATTTGAAATATGTTGTAATAATATATTATAATTTTTGAAATATATTGTAATAATATATTATAATTTTTGAAATATATTATAATAATATATCATAATTTTTGAAATATATTGTAATAATATATTATAATTTTTATGGATTGTGCGCAACTCAGATCACCAGGATAAAAATAAGAAGTGCTTCACGAACTTCATGAAATTGTTGGAAATATGAAACATTTGTTGCGAAATGCTTCTAAATTCCATGTCAATAAACAGCTTTTCAACTGTTTCAGAACAATTATCGATTCTAAAAACTGTATTTATTTCCTTTAAAACGCTAAGTGACGATTTCTAAAGGTTGCGATTATGTTGTTGTCGATAATGACTATGATGACGATGACGATGACGATGATGGTAATGGTGGTGATGATGGCGAGGATGGTTATAGTAATGATGGTGACACGAAAGATGGCTTGGTGGTCTCATTTGCCACCCACGAGCTTCGATTTTCATCACCACACATGTTTGTTTACAAATGAATGAAAACATTCTTTCTGAGCTGTTTGGCGCTCAATTTATTTCCGTTTGGGAAAAGATATCAATCAATCCATCAGTCAATCAATCAATCAATCAATCAATCCATCAATCAAATTCTCTTAATGGGGAAATAACTTTGGGATGCCTCTTCATGAAACAGCCTTGTGTTCCCAGCACAACGGAGGATGTCAACACAGATGCACTGATTCCATGCACGGTCCACAATGCAGTTGTCATAACAAGTACTCGCTCAGGCACGATGGAGTTTCTTGCGTCGGTGGGTGATGATTATGATAATGATAACCATATTGCGACGTTTATGGTGGTGGTGATGATGATGATGTTTATGGTGGTGGCGATGATGATGATGATGATGATGGTTATGGTTGGTGATGGTTATATAACAATTAAAATTCGTTGACAATTAAAAGCCACGTGTGGAGTGAACAACGGAGGTTGTGATCGCATCTGTGAGGACCTTCCTCAGGGACCTGTGTGCAGTTGTCCAAGTGGATTCCAACTCAACAAAGATGGAAAAACATGCGATGGTTTCTGATTCGTTTATCCGTTCAAATACTTATTACTTAAACCTCATCTAGTAATATTACAATTAATAACAAACCAATATTATTAAATAACAATAAACCAAAAATAACCAATAATATCAGTAACACTAGCATAATACTACTAATTAGCGAGCAAGCAGGAATGAGCGTTGTAGTATAAACGTGTTGTTTCAGATATCGATGAATGTTTGTTGGACAAAGGTGGTTGCATGTTTGATTGTCTCAACACAAGAGGAAGCTACGAATGTGTCTGTCCAAAAGGTTTCAAAGTCAACGAAGACAAGATTTCTTGTCAGGGTTTGCGGAATTCCAATTCTTTCAACTTTGAGAGGAGATTTTCGTAGAACGTGTGGATTAATATTTATCAATTCAGGAATGCAATCTTTGTTTATTAAATCCGATCATCATCAATTTGCTTATGAAATACTCCACAAAGTTTGCATGAAAATAATAGTTTACAAATACTTGAGCCAAATTACGACGAGTGTTGTAAAGACAAGAACAATCTTCAATTCCAGATATAGATGAATGCGCCCACGCTGACACATGCGATCACATCTGCAAGAACACACGCGGAGGTTTCGAATGCAGTTGCAGGCCTGGATACGAACTCTATGGAAAGATTCATTGTGCAGGTTACTCAATAGTTGTCAGCTAAATTTATGACTACACACGAATGGGTGGAAGGATGGATGGATGAATACAGGTGGATTGACAGATGGATGGATGAATACAGGTGGATTGACAGATGGATGGATGAATACAGGTGGATTGACAGATGGATGGATGAATACAGGTGGATTGACAGATGGATGGATGAATACAGGTGGATTGACAGATGGATGGATGAAGTGGAGTGCTTGAGGGCAAATGAAATGCTTGAAAACAGATAAGAACGAGTGCTCCATGTCTAACGGGGGATGTGAGCACACGTGCGAGAACACGGATGGAGGATTCTCGTGTGGCTGTCACGCCGGCTACAGACTCCATTCAAACATGAAGGATTGCATCGGTTAGTTTCACTTCATCTGACATCTGACTCCAATTGTTAAAGTAAGAATAACAAGCGTTATTTTATTTTGTGGTCAAAATGAGCGATTAAATTATTTACACAGAGTCCATAAAATGCTCTGCTCTGAGATTTCCAGCCAAAGTTACTGGTAACTGCAGCACCACAGATCAAGAGGAGGTAATGCAATTAGTTGTAAACATTCATCAATTATGCGGCTCTTAATCCGATTATCCTCGCTATAATTCCCCTGCCGTGGCATAAATTTTAATTTGTTTCTCATTGTCTTTTTATGCTTGCAATGTTTTCATACCCTATCAGCTTGCAGTTGCAAGGAAATCGTGTTATCGAATTCAACAAAGCCTAACTGCCATCGGCGTTTGTTTGTTTTAAACCTAAAACATGTTCACTACAGGTGTGTAGGTTGAATTGTGTGCTCGGTACTCAGTTCACATCTCAGGTGGATCACACCTTTATAACCAGGTGTGGTCCTGACACAGATTTCAGGTGGTCGCACGAAATAGAAAACATATCACTTCCATCTTGTTCAGGTATGTGGTGGGAATGGAAGCAAATATTGATTGTTTTTCTTTGTTGATGCGAGTGGCTTTGCCGTTGTCATGACTTGAAAATGTAAGATAGAAATGTTTGAGAACTTAATTCACGGATGGACGAATTATTTCAGAACATATCCTTGCTCCCGGATTCAGAGGTAAAGGCAAGTTTATGATATGGACCGATCACTGCAGGATGACGAAGAAGAGAAATTACCAGGAGTTCGAAAAACAGCTCAATTCCATCCTTACAAGTTGTTATGGCAATGTCTTAAGATTTGACTTTAAACTTTAGTGAATGCAACGATGAAATTACAGGTTCAAAATCAAACTCCTGCGAGGATGATCTTTGCAGGGTAACCTTTCTTGACCTCAAGTGTGAACACAAGAAGAGGAAGTTCAGACAAGTAAACAAAGACAGAAGACCTGTCATGTCTGCAGAATTTGAACTCCAAGTGAAACCATCTGCACCGACTGGTTAATTTATTTTAACAAAATATTATTCATTGCTCGTGAACAGATTGATTGATCGGTGAATTGCAGACAAGTGCAGCCTTGAGTGCACTCGGCAAGAAGTCCAAAAGAAAATGAAGCAGTCCTTCAAGAGATTGAGGAGAGAATTGAACACGGACTTCAGATTAAAGTGGGTTTGAAAATTGTGCCGACATTTATTTTTACTGATTGAAATTCCCATAATTTTGTTTATACAAGCAGACATATGCCTAAGTTTATTTAAAAAAGAGCTCTTAGATCTGAACTCATGTCAAGCCAAACATCTTTTTCAGGTACGAGGGAAAACCTTACGAGGTTATGAAGAAGTCTCTCAAGTCGTTCAAAATCAGGGATGTTTGCATCCCAGGACAAATCCTGATCAACAAAAAGTGTGGTATGCTTATCTCAACTTATCTCCAAGCTATTAGTAATAAAGCCATAAAATATCCTTAAAGCCTTCATTTCAATGCAGTAATGTGCAGTTTGGCCACTTTCTACAACAATGCAACTGGAAAATGTGAGCCCTGTCCACCTGGAACGTATCAGGATGAAGAGGGACAATTAGAATGCAAACCCTGCAAGGATTCCTTCAATGGAATCCAAGGAGCTAAAAGTGCCATGGAATGTGAAGGTAAGTATGAGTCTGTATTCAAATGATGGGCTTTATTCTGACCACATTTGCACCATTGGCATCTTCAGAAGCCTGCTCACCAGGCTCCTACTCTGAAAATGGTTTGAAACCATGTAGAGTTTGTCCCATTGGGACTTACCAACCTGATTTTGCCAGAACTCTTTGCCTTCCTTGTGGTCCAGGAATTCTCACTTCGAAGATGGCTGCCACAGGATTTAATGACTGCCTCGTACCAGGTCGGTTTATTATTTACCAAAAACTAAATTACAATTTTGTGTTGCTGGAGGGAATTTAATGCCATATCAACCAATGTATTAAAGGACAATGAGATTCCATAATAATTTAATTTTCAGAGAGGTGCAGGACTGGCCACTTTTTTAGCCGAGATGAAAATAAATGTGTGCCCTGTTCGGCCGACACCTACCAACCGAGCGAGGGTCAAAATTTCTGCATCGACTGCCCTGGGGACACACAAACAGACAGGGAGGGTGCCAATTCGTCTGCTGAATGCAAAGGTTTACACATAATTTTTAACTCTCTTATTTCAACAGCTTCTAAATGCTTATGAATAACTGCAGAAAGAAAGTGTGGAGGAATTATTGGCCACTTGCAAGGCTTCATCCAAAGTCCAAATTGGCCTGGTCCTTATCCTTCCAATGTGGAATGCACATGGAAAATAACTCCAGAAAAGGGAAGAAGGATACTTATTGTGATACCTGAAATACATTTGGTGGGTGGAGACAAATGCAGAGATTTTCTGGTCATGAGAAAGTCTGGCAAGTGATAAATTCATTTTCTTTGACTTAGATATATGCCAAATTTAAGAAATGTTACAGACATTGAGCTATTTACATGATCAGGGGCATTGGCTGCGAATCATCAGAGCAAAAATGCAGTGCCACAGTTCATTTATCATTAACTGCAAGTACATAACCACACCAACTGATTGCAGCCTAAACATTCATGAACATTTTAAAAAGTAAAAATGTTTGTAGCCTCTCCCTATTCGGTTACCACGTTTGAAACCTGTGAGTCCTCAGAAACACCAGTTGCATTCACTGCGAGGAGCAGAAGTCTTTGGATTTACTTCAAGACTGATTCAGAAAACAATGCCAAAGGATTCTCTATACCCTACGTTACATACAACGGTAAACAGGGTTTCATTAACCTACGTGAAGATAAAAATTGTCTTATCCATTTTCAAAGTATTTTGCATTTGTTCTTTAACATCAAGCAAAGATTAGGCTGGAAGTATTTTTTTTATACTAGAACATAACACCTTAGCTTATGATTCTGAGCAAAAAATTTATCAGCTAATTATTATACTATACTAATATTGTATATTTTAATATTATATGTATATATTATATGCTGCATTTTGTTTATAGTTGTTATTACATTATTGACCCGATTAATTACGTAAATTTTAGAGGATTATCAAGAATTAATCGACGACATCGTTAGAGATGGCAGATTGTACAGTTCATACCAACATCAAGAAGTTTTGAAGGTATTAAAAGCTTTATAAACTTGTTGTAAATTTTCTTAATTTAATTGAATTGCATGTTTTATTTTGCATCATTTCTAGAACCGGAAATTGTTATCCTCCTTGATGGAAGTAATAGCACATCCCTACAGTTACTTCAAATACGCTAACTTGACGCAGTCTTTGTTTCCCGAATCTTTCATAAAACTCCTGAAAAATAAAGTTATAAAATTTTTTAGTTAAATATCCGCGCGCTTTGCTTCACTTTTCTTCGAAATCAAGGGTTGATTTCGTGAGTTGATCTGCAATAATCGTGAACATAGCTTTGTAAATATTGATCGGTATCGGAGGCAATCACTTCAGCGAATGTTATTGTGGGAGTTCTTCCATGCGACAAAAGTATTATGCTGAGTATTAAGTAATCATTATTTATTTCTTTCTAACGAATGTTGTTTGGTTCGAATTGTTGTAAACAGATCTTTAACCAACGCTTCTAGAACGTTTGGATGTTCACCGACCTCAAAATAAACTTTTCTAAACAGTTTCTTGTTGGATGGTGTGATCACGATCAACAAAGTAATCTTAAAATGGTGAACTATTGCCCTTCAGTTGTGATTCAATCACGTGGTATATTACGTGAATATTAGTAGTGAGTGTACCTATTTTTACAACCCATGAATTGATGCAAATTTTGAGCCTGAGTATGCTCACATTTTAGACTTAGTTCGAGTGTTTGACAGTACTTGTGAGATTTGTTTATTGAAGGAGTTTGCGAATTACCTTAACTCTTCTTAGAAGTTCATTCATAGGAGGCCCAAGTGGGGAATTACAGGTAAACATGGAGAAATCTGGCTCTTATCCACCAACTCGTTCCAATGCTCAATGCTTATGGATTGTTCGAATAGGGCATGTTACCAGAAAGGGTTGCTAAATATGATTATAAAGTAATCTTATGACGCGTTCAATTTCGTTACCAGTTTTTGTTGGTGCTATATTCATGTGGCCACAACGGTCTTCTAGATAAAACGAGAGAATTAGCATCGAAAGAAATAGCGAACATTTAACGGAGATCAGCTTATTTTAGGCACATAGGGCCATTTTATTTTGATACTAATTTTTTCCGTTCACCGAGGATGAATCAAGTGTCAGTTGCAAATAATTTCACTTAGATTTTGGAATAATTTGTTATATTTCAGTTTTTAATGACGGAAAAAAAATTGAATGCAGTAATTAAAATTGTTTGTAAACATTCATTAACTACAAGTAAAAAATTTATTTAAATTTATGAGAAATCTTACGTCGCTTTCAATCTCTAGGCGTGTGTGTCACAATGCGTGGGAGTGGTCAAAAATTATTATATTATTCCAACCACAAGCATTAAAACGACTTGATGAAGTAGAAATTGCCACAACATGATTCAAGTCTCGAATATTTGTTTATTTTCTCAGTCCAAATCATCTCACTTATGCAACAGACTATAATCAAATAAATAAATAAAGTTTGTTTTCTCGTAATAAATTGCAGAACATTGTAATTGATCACGCATCGATGAATCTGTCAAAATTGACTTGCAAAATTAGAAGTTAGAATAAAAAGTTCGAGCAATTTCTTGAAAGAACCTTCTTATCAAAACATTCCAGTAAGCGTTAATTAAGTTGAATTTTAGTCATAAGTTTTGAATGAAAGTGGATATTTGAATCGTGAACATGAATCATTTAAATAATGTTTGAAGATCATTTCAATCTGATCATCATTATTCTTTCTTTGTTCCGCACGGTGGTAGAACATCATGTGGCCAGTTGCACAACTGCTCTTTCTCGTCGAACACCAGTGCTGCGAATATAATTTATTTACAACTTAAATTGAAAACAATCTTTATTTCAAAAAGATTAACATTTATTAGATTTAAAATTAATTTAATTGTAAATTAGGAATCGAAAAACGTACGTCCATTCACGTTGCAAGGTGAAGCTCCTAAGAAACGTCCTTCCGAACAAGTGTAAAACCACTTGCAGTCAGGCTTTATGGCGAATTTTCCTGCTCTGAGAGTGGCGCAATTGTGTTCGATCTGTCCGCAGGGTTGAGGGACTTGATCAATTCTGCAAAAGAAATCAAATAACGTCATACGTGATGACATAGTGTGGATATTTCAAGCTTGCTTACGGTTCGCATTGTTTTGTTTCGTGGTTAAACGCTTGATCTTCGACGCAGTGCACGAGTTTACCTTTTCCACCTTTGCAAGCCATATATGATCTGCACCCAAAACCATAAGCTCCATCAAGTTTGCCCATACATTCAATATCTCCAGAGTTGACTTCAGTGGCTGTAATTATAATATGTATATAATTATATATTATACATAATATTTCATTTATTTATATTTTTTTAATTATTTTTGTATTTATCTGATATTTTGAGTGCCTTATTTATCCGGATAAGATGTGAAGGCACTTCTTGATCGATACACCATATATATATAGCACCTCTACCTTCATTATTTGTTCCGCACGGTGGTAGAACATCCTGTGGCCATTTGCACAACTGCTCTTTCTCGTCGAACACCAGTGCTGCAAATATAATTTATTTACAACTTAAACTTAAAACAATCTTTATTACGGAACGACTAACATTTATTAGATTTAACATTAATTTAATTGTAAATTAGGAATCGAAAACGTACGTCCACTGGTATGTTGAGGGTTGTTGCAAGGTGAAGCTCCTAAGAAACGTCCTTCCGAACAAGTGTAAAACCACTTGCAGTCAGGCTTTATGGCGAATTTTCCTGCTCTGAGTGTGGCGCAATTGTGTTCGATCTGTCCGCAGGGTTGAGGGACTTGATCAATTCTGCAAAAGAAATCAAATAACGTCTTACGTGATGACATAGTGTGGATATTTCAAGCTTGCTTACGGTTCGCATTGTTTTGTTTCGTAGTTGAACGCCTGATCTTCGCCGCAGTCCACGAGTCTGCCATTTCCACCTTCGCAAAGCGTATATGATTTGCACCCAAAACCATAAGCTCCATCAGCTTTGCCCAAACATTCAATTTGTCCAAAGGTGACCTCAGTGAAGAGGGCTGTAATTATAATATGTATATAAATATATATTATACGTGATATTTCATTTATTTATATTTTTCATTATTTTTGTATTTAGTCGATATTTTGAGTGCCTTATGTATCCGGATAGGATGTGAAGGCACTTCTTGATCGATTCACCATTTATATAGCGCCTTTACCTGAGGGTGCTCCCTGGCGGAACACGAACACGAGACGTAACGACTGTTGCCTTCACCGCCGTTCGCAGAAACTCAACACTCTGAGCCAACTCGCGCGCAGATATAATTTATATTAATAAATTTTTAATAAAAATTTAATATATTAGCATATTTTTTTTAATAAATTTATTAATATATGCTATTTATTATGTTACTACATATAATAAATGTCAAATTATCACATTACACTAGAACTAAATTCATAATATTTTTCTTAAGTAAAATAATTTGTAATTAACTCATAAAATTCTAACCAGCAAAGACACAGAAGACTACTGCGCATTTCATGTTTGAATAAAGTATGTTAGACTTGCATCTCTTGAGTGAATTTAAATACTTTTAATGATCTTGAACGTTGGCCTGAATTAAAAAGACTATTAAAGCGTTCACTTGAGATTTTATGAAAGGTGAAAACGCCTTGACATAACCACGAAATTGCTTTCATGATTCATGACGGAATGATTATTATTTTATAATTGCTCCTTTTTACGTAGGTTTTTCAAGTTGCTTTTGACCCTTTGTATTTAAATTCGTAAAAAAAGGATAAGTTCCAGGTGTTAAATAATATTCAACGTACAGTGGTACGTCGCTTAACGAAGGGGATGTCCATAATGCGGGGGTTCGTTATGGAAAAATCTAAGGTACCTCTCGGAAATAAGCTCTAGCGGCTCTTTTGGAGCAAAAATTAACGTAAGGCACTTATCTTATTTTTTTGGGAAACACGGTATTTAACGCCAGAGGACAGGGGAGGCAGACTTGTGAGCTGCATTCAAGCGGTGGACGAACATATACACAGAATGCCTTTGCAAGAAGGTTTTTGTCTTTAGAAATAACAGATAGATTTAACAAGCGTGCTCTTGTGGATGTTTTTTCATTCAGTTTTTATTTGAGGAGCAAATATGAGACCTTCATCGATACTCAGAGATTTCTTGTCAGAGAAATTTGGGTTAACTGCTGATTTTGCTTCAGTATTTACGAAATAGTGAGGTGTTATTTTTGGAACGACTTTTCTGCACCTTTTCTGTAAGGCATATTTCCGGTGCCAGTCTTAGTTGCCATTTGCAATTCTAATTGCTTCACGTCTGATGATTGAATTCAGAATAGGCATACATCTTTATATCGTCGGCAAATAATTATTTGAACATATAATAAAAATGGTTAGTCTTTATTACCTAATAATTTTAAATTAAATAAGGTACTTTGAGGAAGATGAATAAAATGATAATCAATACATATTTGGAATGAACTTTTTGTTCTTGGAACCGAAATGTCTGTCACATTGTTGATTGCATTTAATAACTGATGATCCAACATTCTAAAATCAAAACGAAATTCTTGATACATTTTAATATATAATTTATACACTTAATCGTTTCAATCAATACTATCGCTATCACTCCAACTGCTCTTGCGTCGTCTGGATTTTCTGCGGCATGTCTTGCGTCGTCCTCTGAAAGGTCCTTTGCCAGCCCGGGGACCCGTTGTCACGATAGGACCTGTCATTCCGGTTGGTCCTGTATTTCCTGTGGCTCCCGTGTTTCCAGTGAAACCCGTGTCGCCTGTGGCACCAAAGGCTCCCTTTAGATTAATTCCTTGAAATATATCCAAAAGAAGCAATAATTTTAAATTCTCAATTCAGGGTTAACTCGATGATGCTAAAAGACTCCATATATTGTTATATATATGCATTAATTTAAGTTTTACGGAGATTTATATAAGATTATGTACATTACTATATATATTTAGTATAATAAGTTTTATATACATATTCATGCTGTTGCAACCGAGGAAAATTAATCAGTTTATTTCGAATTATTATAAACAGATCTTTAACCGACGCTTCTAGAATGTTTGGATGTTCACGGACCTAAAAACAAACTTTTCTAAACAATTTCTTGTTGAATGGTGAGATCACGATCAACAAAGTAATCTTAAAATGGTGAACTATTGCCCTTCAGTTGTGATTCAATCACGTGGTATATTACGTGAATATTAGTAGTGAGTGTACCTATTTTTACGAATGAATCCATTAATTAATGCAAATTTAACGGAGGTCAACATATTTTAGGCACATAGGGCCATCTTAAATTGATACTAATCTTTCCCGTTCATCGAGGATAAATCAAGTGTCAATTGCAAACAATTTCACTTAGATTTTGGATTAATTTGTTATATATCAGTTCTTTTAATGACGGAATAAAAATTGAATGCAGTAATTAAAATCGTTTGTAAACATTCATTAACTAAAAGTAAAAAATTTATTTAAATTTATGGGCCATATTACGTCGCTTTCAATCTCTAGGGGAATGTTTCACAGGACAGGTGCGTCGAAGCGGTCAAAAATTATTATATTATTCCAGAAGTTAGAATAAAAAGTTCGAGCCATTTCTAGAAAAAAAACCTTTTTATCAAAACATTCCAGTAAGCGTTAATTAATTTGAATTTTAGTCTTAATAAGTTTTGAATGAAAGTGGATATTTGAATCATTTAAAAAATGTTTGAAGATCATTTAAATGTGATAATCATTATTCTTTCTTTGTTCCGCACGGTGGTAGAACATCATGTCGCCAGTTGCACAACTGCTCTTTCTCGTCGAACACCAGTGCTGCGAATATAATTTATTTAGAACTTAAATTGAAAACAATCTTTATTACGGAACGATTAGCATTTATTAGATTTAAAATTACTTTAATTGTAAATTAGGAATCGAAAAACGTACGTCCACTAGTATGTTGAGGGTTGTTGCAAGGTGAGGCTCCTAAGAAACGTCCTTCCGAACAAGTGTAAAACCACTTGCAGTCAGGCTTTATGGCGAATTTTCCTGCTCTGAGAGTGGCGCAATTGTGTTCGATCTGTCCGCAGGGTTGAGGGACTTGATCAATTCTGCAAAAGAAATCAAATAACGTCTTACGTGATGACATAGTGCGGATATTTCAAGCTTGCTTACGGTTCGCATTGTTTTGTTTTATAGTTGAACGCCTGATCTTCGTCGCAGTCCACGATTTTACCTTTTCCACCTTTGCAAGCCGTATATGATCTGCACCCAAAACCATAAGCTCCATCAGATTTGCCCAAACATTCAATTTGTCCAAATGTGACTTCAGTGAAGAGGGCTGTAATTATAATATGTATATAATTATATATTAACGTGATATATTCATTTATTTGTATTTTTCATTATTTTTGTATCTAGCCGATATTTTGAGTGCCTTATGTATCCGGATAGGATGTGAAGGCACTTCTTGATTGATTCACCATTTATATAGCGCCTCTACCTGGCGGAACACGAACACGAGACGTAACGACTGTTGTCTTTACCGCCGTTCGCAGAAACTCAACACTCTGAGCCAACTCGCGCGCAGATATAATTTATATTAATAAATTTTTATTAATACTTGTTATTTATTGTATTACTACATATAATAAATGTCAAATTATCACATTACTAGAACTAAATTCATAATATATTTCTTAAGTAAAATAATTTGTAATTAACTCATAAAATTCTAACCAGCAAAGACGCAGAAGACTACTACGCATTTCATGTTTGAATGAAGTAAGTTAGGCTTGCATCACTTGAGTGAACAGCATTTAAATACTTTTAATGATCTTGAACGTTGGCCTGAATTAAAAAGACAATTAAAGCGTTCACTTGAGATTTTATGAAAGGTGAAAATGTCTCGATATGACAATGAAATTGCTTCATCGGAATGATTATTATTTTATAATTGCTCCTTTTTACGTAGGTATTTCAAGTTGCTTTTGACTCTTTGTATTTAAACTCGTAAAAAAGGATAAGTTCCAGGTGTTAAATAATATTCAACGTACAGTGGTACGTCGCTTAACGTAATGCGGGGGTTCGTTATGGAAAAATCTAAGGTACCTCTCGGAAATAAGCACTAGCGCCTCTTTTGGAGCAAAAATTAACGTAAGGCACTTATCTTATTTTTTGGGAAACACGGTATTTAACGCCAGAGGAGGGTGGCGTTATGTGAAACGAGTTCGTTATGCGATGCACCTGCGGTTTCTTGACGATATTCGTCAAGCGAGGTACAACTGTACTCATATCTTCAAACATTATATCATTCTGATTAAGTAGACTTAGAGGGCAAACACAAGAAATTAAAACTTGAATCTATTCATAAAATAAATGGCGATAATAAAAGGGAAGAAAGTTTTAAACGTTGTCTCGTTAAAATGTTCGAAAACATTGTTGAAAATATTTTGCAAACTGAAATGGTCTTCGCTCTTAAGGGCTAAAGAGGTATTTCAAGGTATAAAAAAAATTATACATTATTAAAATTACCAAGAATAAGCAATACAACATAATTAAAATTAATCAAAAATAAGCAATAAAACATAATTATTATTCAATAATCAACGTTCATCCCGTTGCGGGATCACCGTCCTAATCATCTAGCTACATAACGAACGTTAATAAAAGAGTTAAACGTTTCAAGAACCAGTAATATTTAAAATCCTTAAAATAATATTGAATATTATTTGCAACGATTGTTGTTATCGAAATATTCAATTTGAGTAATTATTATTGGTTCAGTGTTAAATTACCATCTCCAAATTTTAAAACTAAACAAAAGATAAGAAATTGGAAGCTAAGAAAAATGACAAGTCGAAATAAGCTCCAATGTTGTCATTTTATGTTTTTAAACGCTTAATCATTTAGAAAATGGTCAATTTTTACGAATTGTAGATATTAACCAATGTTGATTCCAGATTTATTTCGAAATCATTGGTTTGCTTTTATGACCCTTTAGAGTTTAATTAGTATCCGGAAAATTCTTGCGACGAATTGTCCGGTCATAAATTTTGATATCGCTGATACCCCAAAATCAATAAGTCATGTTTTCAAATTACTGTATGAATTTATTTGGAGTTGATTTTTATTTTCGGGAGGGGGCGATGGCTTAGCTCTGGATGGAGGGGAATGGATATGCCTGAAAGAAACCTTGGTCAGGGATGTCAATCATATGCTCTAAATTGTTTGTAGGTGCATTAATTAATAATTGATAATTTTTAAGAACATTAATTCATATTACATTTTTAAGAATAATAATTCAGCTGCAGCAGATTTTCCTCTTAAGTCTTTTATCCACTAAATCGATAATGTTCAACATTACTATCCCATTTGTTGTCGCAATCGAACAAAATGAGTCGTCACCATGAAGCAAATTATCTCTCTTTTAAACTGAAGAAAAGCATTTTGCTTCTGTCACATCTGTATTGCCTATTTTACTCTATTAATTACTTTATTAATTATTCGCCTTTAAGTAACAAAGTTTTTTTTTCAAATTCATGTTTTGAAGTATTTTAGAACAGCAAATAGAAAATGTCAAAATATCAAAATATCAGCGTGAGTACTTTTTATTTAGAACTTAAATGACCTCATAAAATTATGAATGAAGGACTCCATATTGTTAAATCTGTAGGGGCTCGTACTCTTCCATTCTTCTTTTGCCAAACCTTGTGTTTTAAAAATATTGTCATACAAAGTAGTACTCTTAATGGAAGACATTACAATATTAAAAATGGTCCAACCTGGGTCGGCCAAGCAACAGATAATAATCGTTCAGGGCCTTAATGTAGCTTTTCATCTGTTCAACACTTGTGAAAACGGCTGGTCTTTCAGGAGGTTCCAGGAATCCTGCTTTGTCAGAGTCGACGCTTGCCAGCACCATGCTCACTGCCAGAACAAGGTGGAATACCAACGCAAACCTTTTGGAGATTATTGCCATTTATTGCCTATATAAGTATTAACGAAGTATTTTAATTTAAGAATAGTTAGTAAAGGATTCGCTTCGATATATTCTCTCAGCCGAGAAAGCGATTCCTCCAACCGGTGTCTCCGACTTAAATAAGAAGAGATTCAAAAAGCAATCGGGTCCTGTCAAGAACATGCTTTGACTTTCGATGTTAACAATAGCTGGTTCATTTACGCTCCAAACTAAAATAAGACTTTCAGTGATGTCGAAAACATCAGAGGCTCAGATGATCAGATTTAATTTAAGAGACAAATTCCGAGGAGGCTATACGAATAATGACTAACCAGCAATCGCAGCTTGTCGGCACCTATGCGGTTTGAAGACGGGTTGCCCCATTTGCCCAGTTTAACTGGTTACAAACGGGCAAAATGTCGGGTTAAAGACTGGATCCGAATTGGAAAGAAGCTCGTTAATGAATGATTAATGTGTCATAACGTTGATATTTTGGAAGACATTCATTGAACAATTCACAGTGATTGTGTATTTGTAAGCACTGAAGAACTTTCAAGAGATGTTGCAGTAAAATTCAATTTGTTGATATAAAGAGGTTAGTCTTTTTTGTGCTTGGCTTCCATTTTGTAACTTTTTTAGATTAACTAACAATTTGCTCTGATGCTAGTGTAATATAAATTTAATTTTAATTTAACTTCTTTATAAAGTATTACCAGAATCTATTAACAGTATTATGTGAGAGGAGAGGAAAAGCTTCCCTACAAGTTACACCAGCAAAGAAAATTTATTACAAAAAGAAAGGTGTGAAGACAAACATGTCATTTGTGCAACAGGAAACGGGAAAGTCAAGATAAAAACGAACGTCGTACATTTTGTGCAAAGTTCAGACCACAGTTACTACTTTTTTTAACCGATCATCTATCAGCCTGCAAACAGGGACATCATTTAAGCTTTTTTCTAGGAGATCATTATCATTATTATTGCATCATTTTATTTTATTTATTTCAAAAACTTTGGTCAAAGGACAATTTAAAAGCGCCCTTAATACGGCAAAAAGACAATCACTGAAGAAAAACGAAAGCAACGACGATCGAAAAAGAAACAGCAGAAATGTAACACAGATCAAATCATTGAATTTCTCGAGGCTCAGCAACAGATAAAAAGCGAGAGAGGTCAGCGAAAATAAACTTTTAAAATCTGAAAAACTAGCAGCTGACATTATCTCCTCGGGGAGCGAATTCCAGATTTATGTAAAGCGATTAATAAATGATAATTTTGTACAAGTCTGAACGTAGTTTAAAGGTATGACCATGTTTCATGATAATTTTGGATTAATGAGAAAATTTAATGCAGTTCAAAAGGTCTGCTTTGGCATATCCATGTAGAACTTGGTACATAAAACATAAACTCAAGATAATGCGTCGCCGTTCATGAAATGGGAGCACGAGAAATTTGAGTCGGATATGATATTGGTGGTTTCGAACTGTTGGATAATAATAATAATATTGATAATAATTATAATAATGATAATAATGATAATAATAATGATGATAATGATGATATGAGTGGATTTTGGTAGATCACCTCTGCACAGATTCAATATTTTCAATCAAATATTTGTGGTGATGAATGTACCAGACTTGTGAGCTGCATTCAAGTGGTGGACGAACATGTACATAGAATGCCTTTGCAAGAAGAGTTTTGTCTTTGGAAATAAAAGAAATTTAGTAGAAGTGCTCTTGTGGAAGCTTTTCATTCAGTTTTGATTCGTTGACACTCAGAGATTTTTTCTTAGAGGAATTTGTGTTAACTGATGATTTTGTTTCAGTATTTATGAAATTTGGTTCTTTCTGGAACGACTTTTCTGGAACACAGCGTGTAAGGCATTTTTCCGGTGCCAGTCTTAGTTGTCATTTGTAATTTTAATTTCTTCACGTCTGATAATTGAATTCAGAATAGGCATACATCTTTATGTCTTCGGCAAATAATTATTTGAACATATAATAAAAATGGTTAGTCTTTATTACTTAATAATTTTAAATTAAATAAAGCACAAATGTTAGAGGAAAATGATTAAAATGATAATCAATACATAATTGGAATAAACTTTTTGTTCTTTGAATCGAAATGTCTGTCACATTGTTGATTGCATTTAATAACTGATGATCCAACATTCTAAAATCAAAACGAAATTCTTGATACATTTTAATATATAATTTATGCGCTTAATCGTTACAATCACTACTATCGCTATCACTCGAACTGCTCTTGCGTCGTCTGGATTTTCTGCGGCATGTCTTGCGTCGTCCTCCGAAAGGTCGTTTGCCAACCTGGGGACCCGTTGTCACGATAGGACCTGTCATTACAGTTGGTCCGGTTGGTCCTGTATCTCCTGTGGCTCCTGTGGCTCCCGTGTTTCCAGTGAAACCCGTGTCGCCTGTGGCACCAATGGCTCCCTTTAGATCAACGCCTTGAAATATTTCCAAAGGTAGCAATAATTGTAAATTCTCAATTTATGGTTAACTCGATGGTACTAAAAGATTACATATGTTATTATATATAACATATATATAAGCATTAATTTAAGTTTTATGGAGATTTATATAAGATTATATACATTATTATATATATACAGCATGGTAAGTTTTACATGCATATTGATGCAGTGTATACCGAGAAAAATTAAGCAGTTTATTTGGGTGTTGGGTCTTTGAAACAATAACCAGTTGAACAGAAAACTTTATTGGCGGTCAAATATTCAGGAACAGAAACTAGAACTAAATATCGCTAATGGCCAGTACGTAATATAACCAACTCGCAATCCCTATCGTATAACAACCGTATCACTCCGTAAGCTTGTAGGACTCGAACCAAACTCTAAAACTCCTCGCTTCCGAGGTCTGTTCTTTTTATACCCGAAATGACGTCACAACACCTCCGCGCCAGCCGAAGAGTCTCCCAGAGCTTTGAGGCGTAATCTTTCTGACCGTCTAGGCAGGGTAAGTCCTTGATCCAGTATGTTCGGTCGCTGGAAATTTCTTCGTCCTCTTGGTCGACCTCTGGGTCTTCTCGGCGGTTGTACTGTTGTGGGCATTGTTGTTGTAAGTGTAACATTTCTTGCAGTTGGAGTGGGACCCGGCACCATGCCTGGGTCATCGTCTTCCTCTACTCCGTGTCTGGGCCTCAATTGCTCCACGTGCCTCTTCCAAGTAGGTTCTTTTGGCACGGCCTGTATCAAAACATGGCGAGGTCCCAAGACTTGAACTACAATTGCCGGGATCCATCTAGGAATGCGATCCTTACCCGGACCGATGCGTTGTACGTAACAGGGTTTCCCGACATCGAATTTGGTGTTGTTCGTTTTCTTGTTGGACGTAAGATCGTTCTGTCTGTTTTGAAAACGTTTGGCAATTTGAGACACCGAAGGTAAAAGTGCGTCTAATTTTCCTCGTATTTGTCTCCCGTTTCTCTCTGCTTCCGAACTCCAAATCCAGGGTGTTTCTTTTCTGGTTAGACTCGTTAACGGCTCAGCAATGGTCGAAAGGTTTGGGATGAATTTGTGGTAGAACTGCACTGATCCCAAAAATGAGCGTAATGTTGATGTATTTGTTGGCCTTGGCATGTTCGTCAAAGCGTCCGCACGTTTCCCCTTTTCTATCCCGCTTTTTGAAATAACGAGTCCCAGATATTCCATCGAATCTTTTGCAAAAATGCACTTGTTTTTATTGCATCTCAATCCTTTGTCTCGTAACCTTTGTAGTAAAGCTTTCAGGTTTTGAAGGTGTTCTTTGGAGTTGGAACCACCGACAAGAATGTCGTCTAGATAGACTGCGACTCCTTGTAGATCACACGTCAATCTGTCCATTATTTCTTGGAAGTAACCTGGAGCTGAAATTATTCCAAAAGGTAGTCTCGTTTTAAGTAAAACTCCTCTATTTGTGGTCAACGCGAGTTTTTGTTGACTCTTAGGAGCGAGTTTGACTTGATTGAATGCATCTGCTAAATCAATCTTGCTGAAGTAACGACTTCCTCCAAGTTTTCTCATAAGATCCTCAGGCAGTGGCATTGGGTATCGGTGAGGTTCCAACTGGGAATTTACGGTCACCGAATAATCTCCGCAGATTCGAAACTTAGCCTTCTTTTCGCCTGGTCGCAGACTCTTTCGAATCGGAACTATCGGAGTTCCGTAATCATTGAAGTGTGTTGGGATCCAAATCCCTTTCTTTATTCCTGCATCAAGAGCCTGATTTAGATCTTCCTGAATTGAAAATGGAACTGTTCTTGCTTTCACAAAAATTGGCGTTGCTTCCTGTTTGAATTTTACCTCCAGTTCGAAATCTTTCAAACAACCAAGATCTTGCTCGAAACATTCTTTGAAATCGTGGCAAATTTTGAGACATGCTTTTTCGACGGTTTTTGAATCCGTTTCTTCATCAACCTTGAAAACATGATTGCGTAGCAAGTCCGACATATCGATTTGCAATTCAACTATGGCTTTCCTGCCAAGAATGTTGAGTTTTGGCAACTTGGTGACATTGAATTCTAGAGGTACTTCTTGAAGGTCTGATGTCGAAACCATCATTTCGCAGACTCCTAAGTTCGGGATTGAGTCCCCGGAAATATATTTCGTACTGGAAGGTGTTAGCTTGGGTTTTCCCCACTTGTTCCACACTTCCATTGAGCAAAAGTTATCCCTGGCTCCGCTGTCCAACTCGAAAACAAATTCTGAATTTCCAATTTGTAACTTTTGTACGAGAGGGGAGTGGCTCGGAATTGTATGGATTGAATTCACTTTTCTCTCTCTTTTGAACTTTTTCTTTAAACATGCTTTTTCTAAATGTTCTATGATTCCACAGAAGTTGCATTCCGTTTTGACATGCCTGCAATCATTGGCGTGGTGTCCTTTTGTTCCACATCTTGAACACGTCCCTTTCGGGAATGGAAATTTAGAGAGTTGCTGTACTTGGCGTCTTGGTTTGAAATTCACTTTTTCTTGTTTGTTGTCGGCAGGTTTGAACACTTTCATTACCGGTTCGTCCGGTGTGCCGTGTACTGTGGCTTTGGCAACCTTAGCAGATTCTTCCACTTCCGTAGCAATTTCAACAGCCCGATTGAAAGTTAATTCATCATCTGGAATTTTGAAAAGCGACTTGAGAACCGCCTCGTTGTCAACAGAACATACAAATCTTGTTCTCAAGGCTTCGTCGAGTGTGTCCTCAATACTAGGAAAGTCGCACGTAGAAGCTGCTGTTCGAATTTTCGCTGCGAGTTCTTGAATGGTCTCGCTAGGTTGCCTTTTTATCTCGGTCCAAAATCTAAACCTTTCTCTCACAATGAATCTTCTGGGGTTGAAATTTTCCATCATTACTGCTTGAATTTCCGAAAAGTCTAACTTATTGACCTCGCATGGAATTGTCTTTTGTGAAGCCGCAGTTTGTAAGAGTTTGTAAATTGAAGTTGACTGGTTTGTGAGGAGAACTTGAGTAATTTTTGAGGTCGGAATAGAGTTTGCTTCTGTAAAGGTTTGAAACCGACTCATGTAGTCACCCCACAGCTCTTTATTCGGTTCGAAAGGCATGAAATTAGGGATGGTCGTAGAATTCTCAGCAATTGACCGAACCAGGGTTTCCATTTGTTTCGAAAATAGTTCCAGAAATTTAGCGATATCCGCCATTTTCACCCGCTTTGAAATTCAAATACACTGCTACTGAACAAATTCTGACAAACCTTTTCTGTTGGTTTCCTTGAAAATATCACTTTTCAGACTTTGAAACTTTTCTTTCGTCGACTGCGCCAGTTGTTGGGTCTTTGAAACAATAACCAGTTGAACAGAAAACTTTATTGGCGGTCAAATATTCAGGAACAGAAACTAGAACTAAATATCGCTAATGGCCAGTACGTAATATAACCAACTCGCAATCCCTATCGTATAACAACCGTATCACTCCGTAAACTTGTAGGACTCGAACCAAACTCTAAAACTCCTCGCTCCCGAGGTCTGTTCTTTTTATACCCGAAATGACGTCACAACATGGGTAAACAAAGAATGGAGTTTTAAATGATTTTAAAATGAATAAATAATCCATTCAAACCTCTTCTGACATTAAATAAGAGGTTTGTGAATTGCATCGTGACATATTCGTGTAGTGGAGTGATGTTCTTCAACCGATTAACAACCATCTCTAACAAGTCGATGACTTCAGTTGTTCTCACGTCTTTCGTCAGAAGATCAGCCACCATGATTCGGATGCTCAACGGACAATTTGATTGTTGCCAAGAAACCTTTGAATATTATTGAGAATGGATTAAAAGCATTTTACAAGTTATTTACAATTTGCATGAGATTAAGTAGCCACTTTATCGATCACTGATTACTTTATCTATTACCGATTATTTTATCAGTTAATAATTATTTTATCAATTAATAACTATTTTATCAATTAATGATTACTTTATTAATTACTGATTATTTTGTCAATTAATAATGACTTTATCAATAACTGAGGTCAACTGAGCAACTGAACGTGACTTTCTTCGTCTTGTTTTCCTTCTTTTCGATCCACCATGCCGACCAACTGGCGAGGAAAATAATAAAATTAACGCATAATAAATATTAAATAATATTAACTAATATTAAAAATAATGTTACTTTGTATTTTCTATTCTCATTTCAATTTCGTTAAAAGTTGTTGCAGTCTTTTGACGGAATGTTGGGGTTTAAAAAGTCTTAAGAGATGCGTTAAAGTTTCAGTAGAATACGAAAATCAATTATATTTTACAAATTAATTTATTAAATAGTCTTTTCTAGTATCAGTAATAACATTTACCATTATTAATCACAATAATAATAATAGGTTCTTACGTTATAAATATTTTCTAGTTTGTGTCATTACATGTTGAAGGTTAAAAATGATTGAACTAGTTAATAATATAATTTCTTCATGTGCAGTATTATGTATAAAATACTATTATAATGACTAATATTATTTTATAGTATTTCTTATATTTATAAACAGTATTATACTTTTTTGTAATAGCTTTTTTGTAATTATTATTTATAATTATTTCGATTTAATTAATTACAATTTAATTTAATTGTTTACAATTTATTTAATTATTAGAAATTATCTTATTTACAATTAATACGGATAACAACAATTTTGTAACCGAATGAACTCGACTGACCTGGAACACCATTCTGACCGGGTTTACCGGGGTGTCCTATCATTCCTGTGCTACCGGTGTAACCTGCATCGCCTGGAAGACCTTTTATTCGAAGTCGACTGTTGTTCAGCATTTCTGAATTGTTATTTAATGAATTGAGTGAATCGAATATTTTAATGAAATGTGATAATAACGTATTTAAATAAAACATCACAACAACAGATTCAAATAAACTTATTTCTTGAACATTTACCTCCAAGTGAATTCTGAAAGTGAGCAATGTTCGATTGGATTTCTTTCATCTTTTCCATCAAACTGATACCCGACAAAAGACTTCCAAGTTTCATGCTGTTTCCGCTGAAACGTTGATGGAGACTTATGAGCAGGTTCTCGTCACATGGAGAACAGGCATCCTGGGCAGAAGCAAGGGATTGGAAAATGAAGAAAAATAACGTTATACTTGAACTCATGCTTCGTCAGAGATAGGCAGATCAAAAGATCAAAATTTATAAAATCAGAATGGATTCGTTGCAGTTATATTTTATTTTTTGTTATTTTTTAACTTTTATATCATTTACTTCAAAAGCTTAATGTGGAGATTTGGTGAAGTGTCGTTTGTTCTTTATTCGTCCATTTTATTTCACTCCTTTTCTATAATCATCTTTTTGTCTCAAACTCTTCAAATTGTTGACGAAGTTATTTTTATAGAAAGCCGTTACATAATATTTCAAATAAAACCTAGTGCTACAAAACGTTGCACTGAAAATATATATAATTCGATTTTTTTGATTAACTTTTAATCCTGTTAGTCGAGTAAATATTTGTTTTGAGTTTTTAAGGAAACAATTCAAACACTTGAAAACAAAGGTGGATTTGTATGTGTAACAGCTTTC
Source organism: Whitmania pigra (assembly GCA_021613335.1). Taxonomy (NCBI): domain Eukaryota; kingdom Metazoa; phylum Annelida; class Clitellata; order Hirudinida; family Haemopidae; genus Whitmania; species Whitmania pigra. The sequence continues at coordinate 606,884 of JAJTWR010000159.1, forward strand.
CATGATATATTTAAACGACTGAGAACTTAAAAAAACCTTAGAAATGTTCCTCATAATTCTTAAAACTTAAATATGTTTTTAATAATTCTTATTGTCGGATGTGTTGGAGGTTCATTTGGACAAGAAAATATTTCCGAATGTTTGCAAGTCCGTGTCAACTCATCGATATTCAAACTTCAATCTCTCATGTCATCCTTGTCATCGACGGTTCAGGACTTGGAAACAAGCAAACTGAAGCTGTCCATGCAACTCTTCACTTTGGATGATTTGAATGCAAGACTGGAATTTGTTGCGAATCTCATAAAGCATAATTTAAAAGGTAAAATTCGTTAAGCGTTTTGTTCAGCAGTAACACGTGGCCTTCACCTTCAGACCCAATTTACCAGGGTGACACTGGTCACCAAGGATCTACAGGTGCAAAGGGACCTCCGGGCTTTCCAGGCTTGCAAGGATCCAAAGGTGGCAACGGATTACCCAACAGGATTTAAATCACGAAACCCCGTGGACGAAGATCATTTTTCTGAGAAATTGTTTTCATTTGAGTTTAATTCAGATTCATAATTTTATTTTAATGCACCGAATTTATGCTTTGTAAACATAATTTCTTAGAATAGATGAGACGTCTTTTGAGAGGTAATATGATTAAAATTGCATTTTGGGAAGACTTTTGATAACATTTAAACTTGAAAAACGTATAAACAAAAATAATAAACATAATTAATAACTATGAACAATAAAAATAATAATTGTGTGAATCAACTCTTTCAAAGAGTTGTGCTCATTCTTTAAAACAGTTTCGATTAGAATACGATCCTCAACACTCGATGGTCAGGTACCAAGGATGATATTTAAGCATCAGTTTTAAACGGCTACAAGACATAACAATTGGTCAGAGGAAGATAAAGCAAATGAACTGATCATGACTTTCCAAGGACAGGCAACGGATCCCTTGCAGACTATGTTAGATAATCTGGATTACACAAATTTAGTGGAGACGATGGAAAGGAAGTTTGATAACGTGCAATTGGGGGGAAATATTTTGCAATGAGCTGTTGTACAGAGTACAAAAATCTGGGAAACTCTCCAAGAAATGGAGACCGATTACTCCACAGAGTTTCCGGAGAAAAATTCAGCTTTCATCTGAAACTCTTACTTCAAGACTTTCTTGGGTTGAAAACATGAACTCAAGTAAAAAAAAAAAAGGAAGTAACAATTTTGTTTCGTCGACTCCAACATTTCCTCACAAAACGTGTACTTTGGACGCAACTCTAGAGAACGTTTGAAAACAATCAACGAAATTCTTAAATTTTGTTTCTTCACCAAAACATTAAAAAGTCTTAAGAGATGCGTTAAAGTTTCAGTAGAATACGAAAATCAATTTTATTTTAAAAAATTAATTTATTAAATAGTCTTTTCTATTATCAGTAATAACATTTACTAATATTAATCACAATAATAATAGGTTATTACGTTATAAATATTTTCTAGTTTGTGTCATTACATGTTGAAGGTCTCGTGTCGGGATGAAAAATGATTGAACTAGTTAATAATATAATTGCTTCATGTGCAGTAATATTTATAAAGTACTATTATAATGACCAATATTATTTCATAGTATTTCTTATATCTTAGATACAATTGTGTCTAAAAAAAAAATGTAAAACAATAATGTCGTTGTCAACTTCAGTTTTCAGTTTGACGGATGAATAAATACAATGACATTCATGATATTCAAGGAGCAGCAGATTACAATGTCAAAATTTTTAAATGCTTTTCATAATTAAATTAATAATTTAATAATTAAATATTTACTTTCATGTTTTCCGGGCTTCCAGAATTTTGTAAAAGATTTACCTTTTTTCAAACTGTTGAAAATTGATTAATAATTAATTTGGAAATGACAACTTGGGATTAAAATAACTTGGGACATTTATTTTGTTAACTTCAACCATCAAGTTTTTGATGTTTTTGTATTTCTATTGAATACGTTGCTTTCGTTATTTTGTTGAATACCTTTGCTAAAGAAATTTGGAATGGTTACTACATATATTCAGCAATGGCAGGCCCACCAAACGTTACTGAAATTATGCGAAATATTGAAATAATAAAATAAATTAAGCTTAATAATTAAATTATTAGTTAATTAAAAAACTAAAATATAAGCAACAGAAATATAGTAAACACCTTAAATTCCTTCATTAGGCCCTGCTTTCGGGGTAAAGCTTGCATTAGCAGTACCTTGAAAAGTCACAAGGTTTAAACTGATTATTATTAATTACAGTCAATAAGTTAATCTGTAAATATTATTTATATTATAAATATTATTATAATCAATAATGTTGAAATACTTTAGCTGGTTAATAGTAGTAATAGTAAATTACTGAGTAATACCTTAACTGATTAATTGTAATAACAATAAATATTTATATCAAACCAAATTATATTATTATTGGTAATAATAACTGAGAAATGCCTCATTTTTAATCGACATTTTTAAAAATAAAGTTAACTCTTTTAAAATAGTTTTTTTTAAATAAATTTAATCACTTTTAATCGACATTTTTTAATAAATTTAAAGTTGTAAAATAAATATGAACAAATGTGAAGTTCATTGATTCATTTAAAGTGAATTTAATTAATAAAATGATATTCTTTATGTCATTAAAAAATCTTTCGTATGAATCTCATTTATTTCACATCCTTAAAAAGTTTCATTCGTGCCCATCTGAGAATCCAAGCATGTTCCAAGCAAGCAATTAAATTCACTTTTCATTAAAGTCAAGAAAAGAATAAATAGCGAATGTTGCGAACATTGTGAAGTTACAATAATATGTGAAATTACAATAATATTATAATAAAATGACAGTAATTCATAAAATTATTCGTTAATAATTAACGATTTAAAAAGTTAAGTAAGTACTTGTAAAAAACCCGCTAAGCTACATAATGACTTTAAAAAAACTTCCAAGTTATGTAATTGTTGCTTTCCTCATTAGGTCAACGAAAAGTCACTTCTCGTGTTCCCACTCGATCGATTCAACCCTGGCATCGACTGACAGACGCAACTACGCACCGACAAATACGACAAGAGCTTCTCAAGGTTCACTCCGTTTGAAGGAAAAGAAAAACAACTTGTGGCAGACACGCGTGGATGACATGGATGCATCTTGGAACTCTTCAAGAACTTCGTTCCTATCTTCATCAAGGATTCTCTTTGCATTTTCTCCCAAACATATGGAGGACTCTAGCATTAATTGACGTCTGCTTATTTGCACTTCTGAAGACATGTTGAGGTTCGTGTTATGTACAACCTTAGTTCGTTACGATTCCATTGAATGGAACACATAAAATTATTGCAATTATCAATCTCAAATATTCTTGAAACAAATGAAGTTCATGCATCATTTGAGACGTCAATTGTTAAGTGTTATTAATCTTATAAATTTAGTTATTATAATGCCTATTAAACCGATATTACAATATTTTACTAATGACCACTACATGCTTTGAAAGTTTTGCAATGTGAGTATTTATTTAAAATGGTTAATAAAAAATTTTTTTCAAAAACATTGAAAATAAATCATTCCGCAAACAGTTGCAAGGTCACATAGGACAATTAGAACCAAATTCAAGCAAAACTTTGAAACATGATTTTGTATCTCACATACTAACACCATCATCAATCTCATAATCATCGTTGTCATAGGCATCGTCACCATCATCGTCGTCATCATCGTCATCACCGTTGTCATCATCATCATCATCATCATTCTCATCACCGTCATCATCGTTATCATCATCATCGTCATCGTCATTATCGTCGACACCCTTGTCAATACAAACACCTCTCACAACTTAAAGTTCCTCCCAAACGAGCATCTGTACTCATGTTAATCACCAGTTGCAGGTGTCTTCCACGGTTCAATGATTACCCGCTTTCACGCTCCGTCTCATCCGCAGCGATTTTTGATCGGTGACCATCCTCAAGCAGAATAAAAAATATAACTTTACGAATAAGTTTCATTAAATAATTCTATGTATCACCTAAGTTTAGGAATATTGAAATAAAACTATATAATATATTGCTTATATAACTTTATGAATAAGTTTCATTAAATAATTCTATTTATCATGTAAGTTTAAGAATATTGACGTCATTTCTTACAACTTAGGGATCTCTCGATGAGGCAGCAGTGACGTCATCATCGTGCTGAACTTTCATTGGTCGAAAATATTTTACACTTTAATCTTAAATTTACAGGTAAATCTTTGACATTTTAAATGCATAACATTAAAATTTATAAATTCGATATAAACAAATTTATATTCATCGAGGTATTCAAACTTTAAGAAATAATAAAATTAACTTGTTTTCAGTTTAAAGATAAATTATGAGGAAGTTTCCTTCGAGAAGGAGGAGTCAGCTGAGGAAGCAATCTATTTCAAGACTTGTCTTGCCACTCTTGCAAGGTTTCAACAAAAATAATAATAATAATAATAATAATAATAATAATAATAACATGATAATGTAAGTAAGACGATATAAGCTTTCAATGAATCATGATGATGATGACGATGACGATGATGATGGTGATGATGATGACAACGACTACGATGATAATGATATTTAGCAGAACCTTTATGAAAAAATCAAATGACTTCGTAATGAAACAACAACATGTTTCAAACAACAACAACATTCATTCTTATCATGTGTTGGTACTTGTGCGGCAAAGAATATTTTGTTTTTATCTGCTTTTAAGGAAAACCAATCCAGCATTGGTGGCCAATTTATTGTTCCTGACATTTTATTGGTTGCCTCGTTGTGCGTGGGGTGTTTAGTATGCTATATTTAGAAACATTCGATAATTTATGCAATCGTTGGAGACGATTTAAACGATAAATTTACAAGAATTAAATATTAAATGGTAATAAATAACTACTGGAAATTTATGGAAATCTTTAAGGTTCAAAGTTATTGAGATTTTGAATTTTAAAAGAATTAATTTATTTATTTACTAAAAGCATTAATGATTGTTGTTCTACAATTGTTTTGACTTTTCCTTCAACAGCACACAAGATTAGGATGGTAAAAACATTGTGATACAAATATTATTACGATACAAACTTTACAACAATACAAACATTATTACGATACAAACTTTACAATAATACAAACATCATTACGATACAAACTTTACAACAACTCAAACATTATTACGATACAAACATTATGACCATAATCATGATTAAACAAATGTTATGGTTATACAAACATTAGGTTGATGCAAATTTCGTGTTAATACAAAGTAAAGCAAATCAAGTATTATGATGTTAAAAAGATTATGATAATGCAAACGTTATGTGGATACAAGTATTATTATGGTGATACAAGTATTATTATGGTGATACAAGTATTATTATGGTGATACAAGTATTATTATGGTGATACAAGTATTATTATGTTGATACAAGTATTATTATGGTGATACAAGTATTATTATGGTGATACAAGTATTATTATGGTGATACAAGTATTATTATGGTGATACAAGTATTATTATGGTGATACAAGTATTATTATGGTGATACAAGTATTATTATGGTGATACAAGTATTATTATGGTGATACAAGTATTATTATGTTGATACAAGTATTATTATGGTGATACAAGTATTATTATGGTGATACAAGTATTATTATGGTGATACAAGTATTATTATGGTGATACAAGTATTATTATGGTGATACAAGTATTATTATGGTGATACAAATTGCAATGCAAACGTTATGTGGATACAAGTATTATTATGGTGATACAAATTGCAATGCAAAGACCGTCCTCATATTTTAAATAAGATGATTTATGATGTCGTTATGATTTTTTTTTTAAATTCATTTTTGCGGTGTGAAAATTTCACGTAAAAAAAAAGAATTTTTTTGTTGACGATTTTAGACTTTTAGAAAACAAAAGTAAAATAATTTCGTTAGAAGTAAAGCAAATATGTCATAATTATCCTCTATAATAATTATGTGGTTAATTCTCCATTTTGCTTTATTTTTAGATGACGATATGAGGTCAAAAAAGCATTAAAATAAGGCATGACATGTTTGGAATAGTCCATAATTTATTTTTAGGCTTGTCTTATTATAGACTGTGATGTGATCGCATAACATGCTTATAACTGGACGCTTGAACGAATTCCTTTCCACAGAAACGATGTTAGGAGTTCCACTTTTAAAACTTTATTTACATCCGTGGAACTCAACCATCAACATCATCATCATTGCCATCGTCATCGTCATCATCATCATCGTCGTCATCGTCGCCGCCATCATCTTCGTCATCATTCAAAAAGCTGATGAATTTACAGAGATTTTACTTTCATAAAAAGAGTTTATTAATTCATTCGAATAAAATCTTTGGTGGAAAATTTTGTATTGAAGGCGATGAAATATGAAATAAGATATTGTTGTGCCTAATGTTACTTAATGAAATAAAAAAAAAGAATGAATGAATGAATGAGTGAATGAATGAATGAATAAATAAATAAATTAATTATAATAATGATAATTTCATAAAACTTTGGTACCAGCATCGAGGGAATCATCGAACCACCACAAACAACAACAGCGCAGGAAACAACAACATCAACAACAACAACTTCATGACGACCAGGAGACGTCAGCAAATCCTCTGGGGTCTGTCACTAGACAGGTTGGACGGCATCATCATCATCATCGTCGTCATCATCATCATCGTCGTCATCATCATCATCATCATCATCGTCGTCGTCGTCATCATCATCATCATCAATCATCATCATCATCATCATCATCATCATCATCATCATCATCATCATCATCATCATCATCATCATCATCATCATCATCATCATCATCATCATCATCATCATCATCATCATCATCCTCATCATCATCATCATCATCATCATCATCATCATCATCATCATCCATCATCATCATCATCACTTCATCATTATCAGCACTTTACTTCATCGTCATGTCCCCATCGTAACACTTCTAGCATCAATACATCATTATAAGAAATATAATTAGCATTAACATCATTATCACTGAAATCCATCACAGCACAATGTCTATCACTAACAACTTTATCATCATCATCGTCATCATCATCATCACCATCATTATCATCATCACCACCACCATCACCATCATCATCATCGTCGACGTCGATGTCGTCATCATCATCATCATCACCTCCATCAAATGCCATTGGTCAGGCTTGGGAAGATTTCCATCAAGATGAAAACCGGAAGCCGGCAGAAGGTTTGTGGAAACGAACTATTATCATAACCTTCCGTGGAACATTTCTTTTTTTAACCGTTTGAGGCCTTCGATTGTCATGACTTGAATGACATGAACTGAACGTCGCATTAACATCATCACATCATTTTACAACATCACATTAAATTAAACAAAACAAGGTACAGATGCAAGTCATTGTAACATTACAATGAATAAAAGTAATATTACAACGCAACATCTTTTACGTTCGTAAATTATGAACACGCACGTTGATGAACGGACGGATTAGCGTAGCAAAATTAGCATAGATTTACTGCCGATGATTTACATTTGAATGCACTTTTACACCTCCCCAAGTCTTCGGACGTGGAGAGGCCGATTCGGGTAACCATGGAAACAGCGAGGTGACGACGAGTGGTGTGCATTTGTCCGCAGCCGAAGAAGATGGACACGAGTCGCGTGACGAGGATGTAAAGGCGGAGGAAAGTCCGAGGAATGGAGAGGGAGTGACCGCGGGGCGTAGAAGGGCAGTGGACTCGTCTGACCTGAGGTCGTGCGCACTCGTACAAACGAAGTTCAAATCATCGAACACGGGTCCCTATAGCAGGTGAGACGTCATCGGAATGACTTCATTATTAACAACTTCACTGACTTAAAATCTAACAACAAACAACGAACGCATCGACGACACCGGCAACCGATCGTCGCTGCAGTCGGTGTGGTTGTCAGGAGTTCTCCTATCCGAACACGATGACGGTGTCATCAGTCGATGGTGATTTAAAGAATAAAAGCCAAACGATCGCCAGATGGCAGGAGCGTTTCACGGATGAGAAACATTGCCGAATGCTTGCGTAACTGCACGTACGAACAGCTCATTATGAAAGCACAGAACCATCAACTTCCAACCACAAATCAAGCTTCCCATTTTTCACCATCTTCAGAATCAAGATGGCGGTGTAGCCAGCTATTTTATCGATCCACGTCGCCTGGCACCAGCTCAGGTTTTCGTGCGGGTTCCTCGGTTGAGCTGTTCGAGCTAAGGAGTTGCCTTAGCTGTCGAGTGGATTATATTCGCTCTTATCAATTATAACCATGCCTAATTATAATACGATCCGAAGATTCTAATTAACTGAATAAATAAATTAAATAAATAAATAAGTGGATGGAGGCTCGTTGTTTTCTAATTAGTATTATTCCGTCATGAGAACATGCTTTCCGAGTGGCGTTTATTGGCCAATTAGGGGAGATTGTAAGCAGTTATTTGTGGATTGAGTGAGCGGATGATGCTGCTTCCAAATCCACATCAGTCGAGAAGTGTCGTTCCAGGAGATGTTCCGTGTAATCCACGTGCGAGAACATGCGTTCGATCATTTCCACATTCTCAAGTCAAATCAAAAAATCTTTTCTCATTTTGCTCGACGCTCACATTGCTCACCTTAATGCCTTGAGTAATATTTCATGAACCTAACTTCAAAACAATATTATTAAAAACCATTTTTATTAATATTAATGTTTATTTCTAATGAAATTAATAACAATGCGTACGAGCATGCACAAGAGACAAAACTTAAATCATGCTCTCTGCATAACCTTGAAACGTACTCAACCGCCTTACACGCACCGTCTGCTCATCTCCCGCCCGAATGCAGTAAACATTTCGAAAATGGCTCCAAGATTGGAGAATTTTAAGGACTTTGTGAGGTTGGAGTGACAAACTCTGCTATGAGGCAAACATTCAAGTCGTGATTGAGGTGAGAATATCACGAAAATGTATTTCATTTTACTTCAAATGTTCTTTGAGTTTTTATCTTCCTAATAAAATCGCTTCTACGTATAAACAAATCGTTAAACAATAAAGATTGTTTTCAAACATTTCAAGAGCTTTGCATTTTGAAAGTTGGAGCGTAATCGATTTTTTATTTCATTTTAGTTGGAAACAAATACGATAATGTATTAAAAATAATGACCAAACAATTACTTATTTTAGTAATTTAAGTGAATTAACTTGAGATATTTTTTAAAATAATTAAATAAACAAAATTTCAAAGAACCCGATTCATTTTGTGATATTTATCTTTTTAAATTCGTGAGTAGTTGCCATGGTGATCATTGGCTCTTCGATTCGATTGGTTATGACGCTAGCCAATAATATTCAATAAATTTGTTGCATTTAATTACTATTAATTAATACATTGATGTTAGCAACGTTATTATAAGTGACTTTATTGCTAACGACGTTATTTTAATAATATTATTATTAGTAACTTTATTGTGAAGTTAATGTAAATGTAGTTATTGTTAGTGACGATGCAATAAATGGTGTTTTGTTTACAACTGCAGTCGAACTTTTAATCGATCTCTCGTTTACACGGAAGCCTAACCTGGGCGTTCTCTGGGGCTGCAGGCTGGGTTTCGAACACGACACATGACCCTCCAGCGATGGAACACAACCCATTCCACAAATTTATACGCTATTATTAGTATTAGTTATTATTGCAAGTGTTAGTGATGTCATTGTTAGTGACATTATTATTATTATTAATATTATTGATCTTAAGACAAACTAATGGCATTAGATCATTATCAACAAGTTGTATTCAATTCACAAATAACAAAAGCGCTTAATAAATAAATAAATAAATAATTTAATACCGGCATAAATTTTAACAATAACAACACGAGAGCATGAAATGCTTCTCAGAATTCTTGAACTTTTCAAAGAGTTTTGAAATGAATAGCTCCACAAAAAAAAAGGAAATGTTGGGTCACGTGACAGTCATTTGTTTTCTTATTGGATAGAATTTACCTTCATCTGACCACGCGAACAATGACACGGTTTGAAACTCAGAGCTGTTTCTATGACAACCACATTATAAACATAAAAATAAAAACAATAATAACAATAATAGTAATAATAATGACAAATCATATTGCCACAGAATACATTAAAAGTTATAATATAATTACTATTATTAATATTATATTATTATTCTATAAAACCAAATCCATGAATCGTGTTGAACAGCATCATCAAGTCTGCTCTCCTCCTCCTGTGAGTTAAGATGGAACTTTTAGAAACTTTAAACTTCAGCCTTTTTTTATAAGCCAGGTAAACTTACAACATGAGGTGATCAACCTTGCTGTCCTTTTCTGAACTGCCTCGATCTTTTAAATTAAGCCCTGCCTAAGCGGGTTCCATACCTGTGTTCCATGCTACAACTATCATCTAATTTAATATTTGGAAGCAATTGGATTGCATAAAATCTAAGATATTGAAATTTAACAAACAGCCCACGTATTTTCATCGTGTAATTAATTATTTATTATTATTCACATTTCTTCTCATTCTATTGGTTGAATAATAATAATTTAACAATTTATAGTAATTACTTTGCAATACTTTAGAAATCCTATTTTATTTAAAATTCTTTGAATAGTCATTCAAAATGTCGATTGTTTTAATCCATCGGAGACGCCATCAACGACGCAAAAGATTTCCAATCCATCGAGTTTTTAATACTTCATTTCGTGCAACAGAAATGCATTTTTTAATTCGTAAATAAGATTGTTTATAATATATATATTTCTTATTTCAAATGAATTAAATATGAATTAAATATGAATTAATATAAACAAAATGACACAAACGGCCTATTGTCTCAGCAGCGTGCAGGATAGCTCAACGTACAGAAGAGGAAACTCGAGCATCGAGATGGAGAGAAGGAACACGAAAAGAGAAGGTTGTTGCAAGAAACCAGCTGGAAACCTGTGCACTTCAAGATCTCTGTTTGTCTTTGGAGAAGAAAACTTTGTCAGGAAATACGCCAGAATGATCATAGAATGGGGATATCCTTTTACTAATTATAATTAATATACAATTAAACGATTAAATTATTATTTATTTATTTATTAAATGATTTAAGAAGGTACAATTGGCTTCTTAACGACCCAGTACACCATTCGAATACATGGTCCTGCTGACCATCATAGCAAACTGCCTCGTACTCGCGCAGGAAGAACATCTCCCTGACAACGATAAGACACCACTCACCTTGGAACTTGTTCGTTCATATTACTATTTCAGATAAATTGTTTTATCTTTAATTGTTTTATATTTAAGATAAATTGTTTTATCTTTAATAGTTTTATATTTAAGATGAATTGTTTTATCTTAATTCATTCATTTTTATTAATAATATCTTACATTCCATCATTTAATTGTTATTAAATTTTTTAAAATGAATTAATCTAATTATTGATAATTGCTATTAGCATGGACGAAATTCTCGCCGGATCACACAATGAACAATACGAAAAGCAATCAAAAATTTAAGGAAAAGCAAGAAAACAAATTAAATATCCACAAATTCAAACGTCATTAAGTTCTGTCAACTTAAAAGTTAAGAAATGTAAAGTTGGTGTCTTTAAATGTCTTCAACCACCGCTTCTTCCGAGACGATGTTCCAATTTCAACCCATTAGTGATAAAAACTTTCCATCATCGGATGATGATCATCCCTGTGGGCAAACCTTGGTTGATTTTCTTTTTCATATTCTCTTAACCCTATCGAGTGAGCAGAACATTATTGTTGGGAACAAAGCACATGATACAAATCCATCACGTTGTCATGTTGTCCATCATCAAGTCTTGTCTCCTGCTCTTGTGAAGTTAAGAAAGGAACTTTAAAAATTTTAATCTTTCTTTGTAAGCCAGGTAAGGTGGCTGCATGCGCTGATCAACCCTGGTTCCCTTTTCTGGACATCCTTGTTCTCGTTAATTAAGCCCTGTCTAAACAGGTGCCACAACTGCCCTCCATACTCCAACTATTAGATAATCAGAGTTTTATATAAACAAATAATTATTATAATAATAGTCCAAGGTAAAAACCTCTGCTTTTTTAATACTCGCATTCATTAAAATACAGCGTGGTCAGTGGAAATTGATGCTTCGAACTTGTTGCAATCATAAATAAATATATAAATAAGTAAATAAATAAACAAATATAAAAATATATATTAATTAAATAAAATAAATAAATATATTCATGAAAATGAAACAACCTTTTTCAAATTTCCACTGAGTTGTTAAATTGGCGGCAAATGGAAAGTTGATAATTGAAATTCAATAAATGTGCAAATTAAATTTTAAATGTTTAATATTTATCATTTGTTCAACATTTGAAATGTGACATGATATGTTCAAAAAATGAAAGTTTACATTTTGTATTCTTGTTATTCCTATTGTTAAAATAATTGATTTTGTTGTTGTCATTATTAATATTACCAATTATTTATTGTTGAATGTTTTTTTTAGAATTTAAGTTCAATTTACATATCTTTTATAAAGTACAGATAAGTATCATTAATACCATTAATAATATTATTAATAGTGAATTATTATAAGTTTATTTTATAATAATTCCTAATTATAAGTTTATTTTATAATAATTCCTAATTATAAGTTTATTTTATAATAATTCCTACCCATAATAAACCCACCTGCCATTAAATAAACTACCTGTAATATACCTGTCTGGATTAAATCCACCTCAGGAGAAAACGGAGGCCTACTTCTTGATGATCTTTTGTGCTGAAGCAGGCTTCAAAATCATAGCTCTTGGATTCTTATTCCACGAAAAAGCTTACCTCAGAAGTCCTTGGAACATCATGGATTTCATAGTCGTTGTAACCGGGTGGGTGGGCTGTGTTCTTATTATGCGTGTTATTGTTATTAGAATTTATTATTGCGGACGGGACTTACTTGTGGTTCTCGTGCTTTTAGGTTCATAGCGTTGTTTGCCAGCGGAGGGGGAAGTGGTTTTGA